>OX345656.1:10000-15000 GCA_947044415.1 Eupithecia dodoneata
CAACTTGGTAGTGCTAGAAATATAAAGACCGAAATTAAAACTGAGGTCATGCTGGCGATAGAACGGTTGTACCAACTTGTGAAGGAAGCGGAACTGGTTAAGAGGACCAAGGCTCAGAGCAAGGAACAAGATCCGGGAGAGAGTGAGGAGGGGAAGGAGGTAGAGCCATTGGCCCTGTCTCCCCCCCTCCTTCTCGCTCTCGGAAGAAAACCTGAGATGGAAATGGAAGCTGAGCTCGCGAGGAGGATAGAGGAGCACAGTAAGCTAATGAGAGAGAACACGGAAAGGATGGAGAGACTGAGAGAGATAATGGAGAAGCATCAGAGTACCATGGAGGGGATGACTTATGCGAGCGTGGCGGCGTGTCCCACTAGGATGCAGCCCCCTAGCCAGACGGCGCTTCACTCGGTAGTCATCACGTCCAAGGATGATCAAGAAACCGGGGATCAGGTTCTGAGCAGGATTAGAAGCGTCATAAACGCGAAAGAAGGGGGAATAATGGTGGATAGAGTGAGGAAAGCCAAGGACAGGAAAGTCATTGTAGGTTGCAAAACAGACGAAGAGAGGCAAAAGGTTAAAGAAAGGTTAAAATCGGCAGAAGTACACCTACACGTTGAGGAAATAAAAAACAAGGACCCCCTTCTGCTGCTCAAGGACGTCTTCGAATACAACACCGACGAAGACGTCCTTAAAGCCCTCAGGAAGCAAAATGGAGGACTTTTTAAGAACCTGGGCCAACAGGATGATAGGACGGAGGTCAGGTATAGGAAGAAGACGAGGAATCCCCAAACATGCCACATCGTCATAAGGGTGTCCCCCAAAATATGGACGAGAGCTACAGAAGCGGGAGCCGTCCACATTGACTTACAGAGAGTCAGAGTCGTGGACCAGTCACCGCTTATACAATGCTCTCTCTGCCTGGGCTATGGACACAGCAGACGCTTCTGCAAACAGCCGGTTGAGAAGTGCAGCCACTGTGGGGGACCCCATATGAAGTCGCAATGCAATGACTGGCTCGACGGTGTAGCCCCGAAGTGCTGCAACTGCGCGCATGCGAAGCTTGAAGCGACTGACCATAGCGCCTTTAGTGAGCAGTGCGTAGTGAGGCGAAAGTGGGACGCACTAGCCCGGGCCACCATAGCGTACTGCTGAGGGCACATATAGTACAACAACCAACAGCATCCCAATTAACGCGGAACCCTACCTGGTAGCTCAAGCAAATCTCCAGAGAAAAGAGCTCGCAACGAACGAGTTGATGATAACAGCCCACGATAGGAAGATTGCTTTTGCGTTGCTTCAGGAACCTTATGTGGGTGGGACAAAAGGTATGAAGAGCTACAGAGGGGTGAGGATTTTCCAATGCACTGAGCAAGGAGAAGGGCACGTCAAGGCAGCAATAGCTGTCTTTGACCAGAACGTCGACGTGATACAATGCCCGAAACTCACCACAAACAACATCACGGTGGTGAGAATCCGAACCAGTGCCTGGGAGATCGCGGTAGTCTCCTTCTACTTTGAGCCGGATGTACCCATAGAACCGTACCTGGAGCAGCTCAAGAGAATAAAGCAAGAAGTTAGACCTACAAAGCTCATAATGGGTGGAGACACCAACGCAAAGAGCACCTGGTGGGGTAGCAGGAACGTTGACTACAGGGGATTAGAAATGGCAGGAGCGTTGGAAGAGATGGGCTTGCAGGTACTCAACGAGGGCGATACTCCAACTTTCGATACAATAAGGGGTAATAAAATATACCAAAGCCACGTAGATGTAACAGCCTGCACGGAAGACATGCTCAACCTGGTGGAGGACTGGAGAGTAGAAGACGATCTGATGAGTTCGGACCACAACGGAATAACCTTCAAAATTAAACTTGTAAAGGCAAAAGGAACAAATGTAGAGAGGACAACAAGGATTTATAACACCAAAAAAGTGAATTGGAGCCAGTTTCTTGAGAAACTGGACCAATTGAAAACCGGAAGTGAAATTAGTAAAACAGAGGTAGACAACATTAACACAAAAGAAAATTTGGAACAAACAGTAAATAAATATATGACAGTAATAAAACAAGCATGCGATGAAACTATACCAAAAAAGAAAACAAACGAAAAACTCACCCTGCCGTGGTGGTCCGAAGAACTCGCTGCAATGAAGAAGGAAGTCACCACCAGGAAGCGAAGAATCCGATGTGCAGCGCCGATCCGGAGAGCGATGGTCGTTGAAGAGTACCTGCAAGCAAAAGAAAAATATGAAAGTGAAGCCAAGAAAGCCCAAATAGGAAGCTGGAAAGGGTTTTGTGAGAAACAGGACAAGGAGGGGCTCTGGGAGGGTATCTACAGAGTGATTGGCCGAACCACCAAAAGGGTGGAGGACTTACCGTTGGTGAAAGAAGGAAAAGTACTCAACCCAAAGAAGTCATGCAGGGTGTTGGCCGAGACCTTCTACCCGGAGGATACAGAGGAAGGTGAAGACGCAGAACATAAGCAGACCAGGGAAACAGCAAACCAGATAAACGGGTGGGCTCATGATGAAAAACATGACCCACCGTTTACCAAAGAAGAGCTAAGAGCTGCAATAGCGACCTTCAACCCAAAAAAGGCTCCGGGATTGGATGGACTCACGGCTGACATTTGTGGCCACGTGGTGCTCTGCGATCTAGACCTGAACCTCGCGATCATGAACAAGTGCTTGGAGCTGAGCCTTTTCCCGAAGATCTGGAAGGAAGCCACGGTGGTGGTAATCAGAAAGCCCGGGAAGGCTACATACACAGATCCCAAGTCATACAGGCCAATCGGCCTGTTACCAGTTATGGGAAAGCTCTTTGAGAAAATGATCGTGAGAAGGTTGAAATGGCACCTTATCCCCAGGACCAGCACTCAACAATATGGCTTTATGCCTCAAAGGAGTACCGAAGACTCCCTCTATGACCTGATGAACCATATACGCGGAAAACTAGAGGCAAAAAAATTAGTAACGATGATATCACTGGACATAGAGGGAGCCTTCGACAGCGCGTGGTGGCCTGCCATCAGAACAAGGCTCGCAGAGGAATCATGCCCGGTCAACCTCAGGAGGGTCGTTGACAGCTACCTGCAAGACAGAAAGGTAAGGGTTAGATACGCTGGGGAAGAACACACCAGAAGCACGAATAAAGGCTGCGTGCAGGGATCGATCGGAGGACCAATCCTGTGGAACTTGCTCCTGGATCCTCTGCTGAAGCAACTAGCAGCGCGAGGGGACTACTGTCAGGCCTTTGCCGACGATGTTGTGTTAATTTTCGATGGAGAAACTGCACTCGAGGTCCAAAGACGAGCCAATGCCGCTCTCGCCCATGTTCAGGAGTGGGGTGTCAAAAATAAACTGAAATTCGCACCTCACAAAACAAAAGCAATGCTTATAACTAGAAAGCTAAAGTTTGACACACCACTGCTGAGGATGGGGGGGATTGACATTGACTTAACCTCAGAAATTAAAATCTTGGGCCTCACCATCGATCACAAGCTGACATTTGATCAGCACGTCGGCGAGGCCTGCAGGAAGGCCCTCAACATATACAAACAGCTGTCTAGAGCGGCTAAAGTCAGCTGGGGACTACATCCAGAGGTGATTCGGCTGATCTACACGGCAACGGTAGAGCCCGTCATCATGTACGCAGCCAGTGCATGGGTTCAGGCTTCGAAGAAGCTAGGTGTGCAGAAGCAGCTAAACGCTGTGCAGAGGGGTTTCGCTCAGAAGCTGACAAAAGCATATCGTACAGTCTCCCTCAACTCGGCTCTGGTTCTGGCTGGTATACTGCCTCTCGACCTTAGGATTCAAGAGGCAGCCGCCCTGTATGAATCCAAAAGAGGAGTACCTCGGCCAGAGCTGGAGCTTGCGGACAGGGAAGTAGAACGAGTGGTGAAGTACGCATCACTTGAGCATCCATCAGAACATATGTGTCTGGAGTTCATGAGCCTGGTAGACCAACAGCAAGTTGCAGACAACAACAAGCAGGCAGTCCGGATTTTTACCGATGGTAGCAAGATTGAGGGCAGGGTTGGAGCAGGGCTATCCTTCTGGAATAGCGAAACTGAAACCAAAGCTCTCAAAATCAAGCTATCATCGTACTGCACGGTATACCAGGCGGAACTCTTGGCCATATGCAAAGCTACAGAGCTCATCATGAAGCGTTCGGAGATAACTTTCGGGATATACAGCGACTCAAGATCTGCTCTGGAAACCATCACAAACCAGGGCTCCCTCAACCCCCTAGCAGTACAGACACGACGGAACATCAAAAACTGTAGACTCCAGAATAAGGAAATCACCTTATTCTGGATTAAAGCACATGCAGGGTTAGAGGGTAATGAGCGTGCTGACCAGCTGGCAAAGGACGCCGCACTAAAGACTAAAAGAAAGCCAGATTACGATCTATGCCCGGTATCATTCGTGAAGCGACAAATACGTTTGAAATCGCTTGACGAATGGAACCGGAGATACAAGTTAGGCGAAACAGCAGCTGTAACCAAATTGTTTTTTCCGGACGCCATTGAGGCGTACAACATAACGAAAAAGCTTGAGCCAACTAGCGTCACGACACAGATTATGACAGGACACGGTGGGTTCTCCGAATACTTAAACCGATTTAAGTGTAAGGAGAACCCATCGTGTATATGTGAACCCGGTAAAGACGAAACGCCGGCTCATTTAATACTTGAATGTCCTGTGTACGGTTCTGAGAGATACGAGCTAGAACAGTTATTAGATGTTACGATAAGCGCAATAAATATAAATACCATAATGAAGGACAAAAAGAGTCGACCACTATTTTTAAACTTTTGTACAAAAGTGGCCAAAAAAGCAATAAAAAGGAATAAAGTAGTATAAGCAAAATATGATGAATATATATAATAACTATATATACAAGCATACATATGTAAAATAGTATAAAGATATAAGCAATGTACATCAGACGAAGTAGTATTAAGTAGAAATAAAATATGTAACAAAAGAAAGCGTAAAA
>OX345656.1:17500-27500 GCA_947044415.1 Eupithecia dodoneata
CTAACCTAACCTAACCTAACCTAACCTAACCTAACCTAACCTAACCTAACCTAACCTAACCTAACCTAACCTAACCTAACCTAACCTAACCTAACCTAACCTAACCTAACCTAACCTAACCTAACCTAACCTAACCTAACCTAACCTAACCTAACCTAACCTAACCTAACCTAACCTAACCTAACCTAACCTAACCTAACCTAACCTAACCTAACCTAACCTAACCTAACCTAACCTAACCTAACCTAACCTAACCTAACCTAACCTAACCTAACCTAACCTAACCTAACCTAACCTAACCTAACCTAACCTAACCTAACCTAACCTAACCTAACCTAACCTAACCTAACCTAACCTAACCTAACCTAACCTAACCTAACCTAACCTAACCTAACCTAACCTAACCTAACCTAACCTAACCTAACCTAACCTAACCTAACCTAACCTAACCTAACCTAACCTAACCTAACCTAACCTAACCTAACCTAACCTAACCTAACCTAACCTAACCTAACCTAACCTAACCTAACCTAACCTAACCTAACCTAACCTAACCTAACCTAACCTAACCTAACCTAACCTAACCTAACCTAACCTAACCTAACCTAACCTAACCTAACCTAACCTAACCTAACCTAACCTAACCTAACCTAACCTAACCTAACCTAACCTAACCTAACCTAACCTAACCTAACCTAACCTAACCTAACCTAACCTAACCTAACCTAACCTAACCTAACCTAACCTAACCTAACCTAACCTAACCTAACCTAACCTAACCTAACCTAACCTAACCTAACCTAACCTAACCTAACCTAACCTAACCTAACCTAACCTAACCTAACCTAACCTAACCTAACCTAACCTAACCTAACCTAACCTAACCTAACCTAACCTAACCTAACCTAACCTAACCTAACCTAACCTAACCTAACCTAACCTAACCTAACCTAACCTAACCTAACCTAACCTAACCTAACCTAACCTAACCTAACCTAACCTAACCTAACCTAACCTAACCTAACCTAACCTAACCTAACCTAACCTAACCTAACCTAACCTAACCTAACCTAACCTAACCTAACCTAACCTAACCTAACCTAACCTAACCTAACCTAACCTAACCTAACCTAACCTAACCTAACCTAACCTAACCTAACCTAACCTAACCTAACCTAACCTAACCTAACCTAACCTAACCTAACCTAACCTAACCTAACCTAACCTAACCTAACCTAACCTAACCTAACCTAACCTAACCTAACCTAACCTAACCTAACCTAACCTAACCTAACCTAACCTAACCTAACCTAACCTAACCTAACCTAACCTAACCTAACCTAACCTAACCTAACCTAACCTAACCTAACCTAACCTAACCTAACCTAACCTAACCTAACCTAACCTAACCTAACCTAACCTAACCTAACCTAACCTAACCTAACCTAACCTAACCTAACCTAACCTAACCTAACCTAACCTAACCTAACCTAACCTAACCTAACCTAACCTAACCTAACCTAACCTAACCTAACCTAACCTAACCTAACCTAACCTAACCTAACCTAACCTAACCTAACCTAACCTAACCTAACCTAACCTAACCTAACCTAACCTAACCTAACCTAACCTAACCTAACCTAACCTAACCTAACCTAACCTAACCTAACCTAACCTAACCTAACCTAACCTAACCTAACCTAACCTAACCTAACCTAACCTAACCTAACCTAACCTAACCTAACCTAACCTAACCTAACCTAACCTAACCTAACCTAACCTAACCTAACCTAACCTAACCTAACCTAACCTAACCTAACCTAACCTAACCTAACCTAACCTAACCTAACCTAACCTAACCTAACCTAACCTAACCTAACCTAACCTAACCTAACCTAACCTAACCTAACCTAACCTAACCTAACCTAACCTAACCTAACCTAACCTAACCTAACCTAACCTAACCTAACCTAACCTAACCTAACCTAACCTAACCTAACCTAACCTAACCTAACCTAACCTAACCATTCGCGCTCCGACCGCACTCGAGAGCGCCACGAAAAAAGGCACCTCCACGCTCGAAAATTCGAAAAAATAGTGTTTTTTCACGCTACAGTGCAGTGCAATACACCAAAAGTTGTGGAAAGTGACGGCGCATTGATGCCCGTAATTTGTTTTGTGAAAAGTGTTTCCAACAAAAAGCCTGCAGTGGAAAAGTGCATTTTAACAAAAAATTTAAACTTCGAAGGCGAATTTCTTGAGATTGGCAGCGACGACCCCCATTTTTTATTTTGCAACTGGAAGACCCTTTTGGAGCTCTACGTTTTGGCCACCTTTGCCGATTTTTTCCGCGCAGGCGCGCGGAAATATAAGCAAAAAAACAAGAACCACGTGGCCACGAGGTAGCTGAACCCGACGACTTGCGATAAATCTGCGACCAGATCCACGTAGGCGTCATCTCAGCGAGCACGGAGGCGCTTTCAGAATCAAATTTGGGCGGAATTTGAGGAAGATAGGTAGTTTTAAAATTTTTGGTAAATTCAAAACATCGTAACTCCGAAACGAAATCTTTTAGGTATAGTTTAAAAATCATTTTCTGTTAGCCCTTTAGGCACACTATAAATCTTCAAAATTTCAACATTTTTTGATAAGTACTTTCTGAGTTATGATTTTTTGAATTTTTGACAGTACCATGATGTACCAATTAGGATAATTAATTTTACTTTTTATTGACCGCTTTTATTGAAGCTCATTATTTGATTAACTAATCTTCGGAAAAAAGTTTATTTTATTCGTAAAAACTCTTATTTTTGGAATTTTTAACATTATTTTTATAGTTTTTACTAAATTTTTTCCAAAATAATAACATTAAAAATAAATTGACCCCAAAATTGTAACACTCTTCTAAGGACCTTTAAAACAAGCCCAAACACCATCTACTTATCTTTAGAATTGACGAAATTTGACCAAACTCCGCCATTTTTTCGGCCATCTTGGAAAATTTAAACTGGTGTTTTCCCTGTAACTAGAGGTCGTGGAAGGTTAGGATTTTCAGTGTTGCCCTGTTCAGTGTTTGCGCGAGCCCTTCCGTGAAGTCTTGACTCTAGGTAGAGCACAGACTCTACCGACTGAAACGGGCTCGCGAAAGCACAATTAACAACATCTTAAGTCATTCACAAAAAATCCCGGCTCAATCGGACCGCGGGTTCCTGAGAAACGGCACTTCCGCACCCAAGCGGCCATTTTGTTTCGCCATCTTGTTTTACAAGAAGAGCCGTAGCTCCGTAACCGGAGGTCCGATTTTGACGTGGCTTTCTTTCTCGTAAAGCCCAGCACCTCCGCAAGCTCTCCATCAGAATCCTGACTCTAGGTAGAGCATCGACTCTACCAACCTAAACCAGGGCAGCGAAGGTGTTGAGCACCACTTTATAATTAATCTGGAAGAAACCCCAAATCGATCGGACGTAGGGAAGCTGAGTTGCGGCACTTTTTGTTTTCTGGCGGCCATTTTGACCGCCATCTTGAAGATATTAGAACCGTTGTTGCTCCGCAACCAGACGTCCGATCTTGATGCGGTTTTCTTTATAGTAATAAGCATTACAAAGTCCGTTAAATAGCATATATATTGAGACTCTAGGTAGAGTACGTGGGTTCGATCTTCTCCAACTTCTTGATTTATAGGTAGACCAACTACACAGAGTCGATGTAACTTCATTGACGGGCTTTTGGCTGAAATTGTGCGATTGTACCAGGTGTGTGAGGGTATCAATAAAGATTGACATAGAGCCAGACTCTACCGAGAGCATTGGGGAAATTGGAAGATTGTTACGTGGATCCAGATCATTATCATTATTGCCTTATATTAAGTAGTTTAATGACGAAAAAATCAAAAATTTTATACAACTTATACAAACCTTTAGCCTTACCTTTCGTCGACACGTTGCGAGCATCCATGGTGAAAAACCTGAAACAGAAAACATAGTAAACCTTGACATAATTTAAACCTGACATACAAACCCTCTGCAGACCTATTTATTGACTCGTCGTGAAAATCCATTGCGGCATATCTGAAACATAGAAACATACAATTTTTTTTTAGCACAAATTGACACATCCTTGCAGTAAAATGGGTTTCGGATATAGAACACCTGCAAAGCAGACGAAATCTCCAAATAGAGAAAATTTAATAGAAATAAGTAGACGAGACCAAGACGAGGCAGGCCCTTCAAGCTCGACACCCAGTGTCAGGAAGAGCATTGCGGAAATAGAGGCTGGGAAACCGAACAGGACCAGCCTAACACCCCCGAAAACAACCCTGCCAGTGGCCCCCTCAAAGCCTAAACCAGCTGCATTGCGGAAACTAACAGCGGAAACAAAGGGGAGCTCGGAAACAACCAGCAGCAGTAAATACTCGGACAGGGTGGCGGAGGCGAAGGCTTGCCTTATTAAAGCCAAACTCCACATAAACAACTCCCGAAACCTAAAAACCGACATAAAAAACGGTGTTCTTGAGGCGCTGGAACGACTCTATCAACTGGTCAAAGAGGTTGATGCCATTAAAGGCAGAAAAACCCCAACCAAATCCAGCCCCCAGAACAAAAAGATAGATGAAGAAGAAAATACAGAAGAACAAAAACGAAAAATAGATACAAGCAATCTGGAGATAATATTGGAACAGCATTTCAAACTCATAAAAGAAAATAATGAAAAGATGGAAAAACTAAAGGAAACTTTGGAGCAGAAGACATACGCAAGCGTGGCGGCGGCGACTACTAGAGTGCAGACTGGACCTGCAGCTCTCCACTCAGTGGTCGTCACCGCAAAGGATGAAATGGAGACAGGAGATGAAGTTCTTAATAGAATAAGAAAAGCTGTAAATGCTAAAGAGGGAGGCGTAAAAGTAGACAAGATAAGAAAGGCAAAGGACAGAAAGATCATCGTAGGTTGCAGAACAGAAGAAGAAAGACAAATAATAAAGGAACGACTCAAGAACGAAGAACACCTCAATGTCGAGGAGATAAAAAACAAAGACCCTCTTTTGATCCTCAAGGACGTATTGCAATTTAATAGCGATGCTGACATCCTGAGCGCCTTGAGGAATCAAAATGGACACATATATAAGAATCTCGACAAGGAGGATGACAGGGTTGAAGTCAGATTTCGAAGAAAAACACGAAACCCTCATACTTGTCACGTCGTGGTGCGCGTGTCTCCTGCTTTATGGAACCGCATACTTGATACGGGAGAGGTTCACATTGACCTGCAAAGGGTGAGAGTGGCAGATCAATCACCACTGGTGCAGTGCTCGCTCTGCCTTGGTTACGGGCATGGTAGGCGTTTCTGCACAGAGAGTATTGAAAAGTGCAGCCACTGTGGGGGACCTCACATGAGGGCTGCGTGCCCGGACTGGCTGGCTGGAGCAGCCCCATCTTGCTGTAACTGTCTGCATGCTAAGATGAACACAGTTGACCATAACGCTTTCAGCCAGGAGTGCCCTGTTAGGCGGAGGTGGGACGCTCTAGCTAGAGCAGCAGTAGCTTATTGCTAAGGTGGCATTCGGCGGAAATCCTGTCCATGAAAAGGTGAGTCCATACCTTGTAGCCCAAGCAAATTTGCAAAGAATGGAACTGGCAACTAATGAGCTTATGCTTGAGGCGTACAATAATAGGATGGCCTTTGCACTGCTCCAGGAGCCCTATATTGGGGGAACAGGTCGAGTAAAGGACTACCAAGGCGCGAGGATCTTCCAAAACACGAAACCCGAAGACGGACCAGTCAAAGCAGCCATAGCGGTTTTTGACCGAGACCTGGACGTAATCCAGTGTCCTGAATTTACCACACCTAACATATCGGCGATAAAAATCAGGACAAGTGCATGGGAGATACTTGTAGTGTCCTTCTACTTTGAGCCACATCCAGAGCCGATAGAGCCATACTTGGAGCAACTAAACAGGATCATGAAGCACTTCCGCAAAAATGTTATTATGGGAGGAGACACAAACGCCAAGAGCTCTTGGTGGGGCAGTCTAGCTACGGATGACAGAGGGGAGGAGATGGCAGGTGCTCTGGACGAAATGAAACTACAGGTACTCAACGAAGGCACGACCCCTACATTCTTCACTACTAGGGGAGGAAAAATATTCTCTAGTTTTGTGGACGTGACGGCCTGCACTTTGGAACTTTTGTGCCTCGTGGAAGACTGGCGAATTGACGAGGGCGTGACGAGCTCTGACCACAACACAATACTTTTTAACATAAGACTAAATAAGGCAAAAGGAATAAACATATGTAGAACCACAAGAATATACAATAGTAAAAAAGCAGACTGGGACCAGTTTAATATGAAAATGGCCCAGTTGCTACAAGAAAATCCATTAGAAATTGAGAAATTAAGATCAATAAAAGAACTAGAAAAGGAAATAATAAAATACTTAAATATAATTACAGAATCATGCAAAAATAGTATTCCAAAAATAAAACAGAAAGAAAAAGTAAACTTACCGTGGTGGACAGAGGAACTTGCCAAGTTGAAGCAAGATGTCGCCACTAGGAAGCGCAGGATTCGATGTGCAGCGCAGGTCCGAAGAGATAAGGTCGTCGCTGAGTACCTGGAAGCAAAAGCAAAATATGAATTAGAGACAAAGAAGGCACAAATAGATAGTTGGAAGCAGTTTTGTGGGAAGCAGGATAGGGAAGGATTGTGGGAGGGCATATACAGGGTGATAGGGAGAACGAAAAAGAGGCAAGAAGACCTGCCTTTGATTAAGGAAGGCCAGCAGCTCACCACCAAGGAATCTGCTAAAATACTTGCAGAAACATTCTACCCGGAGGACCTCGAAACAGAAGATAATGCAGACCACCGAATAACAAGGAAAAAAGCTGACCAAGTAAACATCGATTGTCATGATGAGTATGACCCTCAGTTTACGCTGGAAGAACTGATAGAGTCGGTGGAAAGCTTTAATCCAAAGAAGGCTCCGGGTGCGGATGGTCTTACGGCGGATATCTGCAAAATGGCAGTGCTACACGATCCCCATCTCTTTCTCTCAATAGCAAACAAATGCCTACAACTCAGCCACTTCCCTTTGATCTGGAAGGAGGCCACTGTGATAGTCCTCCGAAAACCTGGCAAGGATGACTATTCTAACCCAAAGTCATATAGGCCCATTGGCCTTCTTCCGGTGATGGGGAAGATCTTAGAAAAAATGATAGTCAGAAGACTGAAATGGCACCTTATCCCCCGGATGAGTACTCGCCAGTACGGATTCATGCCCCAAAAGAGCACCGAGGACTCCCTCTATGATCTGATACAACATGTGAAATCAAAGCTGGACCAGCGGAAAATTATCACGGTTGTATCATTGGACATAGAGGGAGCCTTCGACAATGCGTGGTGGCCTGCAATAAAAATCCGCCTTGCTGAGGAACAGTGTCCGGTAAACATCAGAAGGATAGTGGATAGCTATTTGAGGGAAAGAAGGGTAAAAGTTAGGTATGCCGGGGAGGAGGTTGCAAAGGAAACAACCAAAGGCTGTGTACAGGGCTCTATTGGAGGCCCTATCCTATGGAACCTCCTTCTTGACTCCCTACTCAAAGGGATGGAAAAACGTGGAGATTACTGCCAAGCCTTTGCCGACGACGTAGTGTTGGTTTTTGACGGAGATACTGCGATGGAGGTCCAACGACAGGCTAATGCCGCTCTTACCTATGTTCAGGAGTGGGGAGTCCGTCACAAACTGCGGTTTGCACCGCATAAAACGAACGCAATGGTTTTAACGCGCAAACTTAAGTATGACAACCCGCACCTGACCATGGGAGGGATCGACATCACCATGTCTACAGAGTTTAAGGTTCTGGGACTCTGGATAGATAACAAGCTGACGTTTAATAGACATGCAAGCTACATATGTAGGAAAGCCTTAAACGTCTACAAGCAGCTGTCCAGAGCCGCCAGAATTAGCTGGGGCCTTCAACCAGAGGTAATCCGTACCATTTACGTGGCCGTCGTGGAGCCGATCATCATGTACGCTTCTTCAGCCTGGGCGCCATCGACAAAGAAACTCGGAATACAGAAGCAGCTAAACGCTGTCCAAAGAGGCTTTGCTCAAAAACTCACGAAAGCCTATCGTACAGTCTCCTTAAACGCGGCACTGGCGTTGGCTGGGTTGTTGCCCCTTGATCTCCGGATACAGGAGGCAGCTGCTCTGTATGAGACGAAGAGGGGTATGAACCCACAGTCAATGTTGACGGTAGGAGAAATTGAGCGAATGACATCGTTTGCTGACACTCCTCACCCAGCGCTCCATATGAGCTTGGAATTCATATGCCTGGAAAATCAAGAAGACGTTGAAAGGAACACGGGTCAAGCAGTACAAATTTATACAGACGGCAGCAAAATTGAAGGCAAAGTTGGAGCAGCATTGTCATTCTGGAGCAATGGTGCCGAAACTAAAAGCCTGAAATTGAAGCTGTCGCCTTACTGCACGGTTTACCAGGCCGAATTGCTGGCCATATGTAGAGCAATTGAGGAGGTGCACAAACGTCCTGAAACGAGTTTCGGCGTCTTTAGCGATTCCAGGTCGTCTCTGGAAGCGATTGTTAATGGATGCTCTCTCAATCCCCTAGCAGTCAAAATCCGCGATCATCTGAGAAGATGCAAACAAGACTCCAAAAAAGTTGAGCTCTTTTGGATAAAAGCACACGCGGGACTGGAGGGAAATGAGAGAGCAGATCAGTTGGCAAAGGAGGCAGCCTCAAAGAAGACAACCCCTGTATATGACCTGATCCCGATTTCATTCGCCAAGCGAGAAATTCGTAGGGTCTCGCTGGGCGAATGGAATCGAAGGTATAAATCTGGATCCACGGCATCTGTTACTAAATTGTTTTTCCCAGATGTGATCTCGGCATTTAAAGTGGTAAGAGGGCTTAACATCACGGGTACCCTAACGCAAGTTCTGACGGGACACGGTGGGTTTTCCATGTACTTGGCTCGATTCAAATGCAGGGACAACCCATCGTGTATCTGCGAGCCTGACAAGGAGGAGACTGTACAACACATACTGATAGAGTGCCCTGCCTACAACCTAGAACGTATTGATTTTGAGCAGGAAATTGGGGAAAAGATGGAACTCAGTAATTTAAGTAGATTTATATACGATAAAACTATAAGAGAAAAGTTTGTAAAATTATGTATTAAAATAGCAAGTAAGGTTATAAATAGAAACAAATAGTTATATAAGTATGTATTGAGTAGGATTATCTTAAGATAATTCCCTACAATATTGTTAAATATACAGATTCGAACTAAATAGATATAAGACAATTGTACAATAGAATAAATGAATCCGTACCCCATTCCCTTCCTGGAATTTGTATCGTAAGGTGTGTTAATAAAGACAAAACTGAGAATAAAAAGGTCTCTGATCAAGTCAGAGGGTCATTAAGTAGGATAGCTCGCGGGCCGGGACATAGCTCCCGGACAGGCAATAAAAAAAAAAAAAAAAACCTAACCTAACCTAACCTAACCTAACCTAACCTAACCTAACCTAACCTAACCTAACCTAACCTAACCTAACCTAACCTAACCTAACCTAACCTAACCTAACCTAACCTAACCTAACCTAACCTAACCTAACCTAACCTAACCTAACCTAACCTAACCTAACCTAACCTAACCTAACCTAACCTAACCTAACCTAACCTAACCTCGTTGCCGAGCCCCTGTGGTGAGCCCTTGGGACACGCGCTGCTGCACCGCCGGAGCCTCCACTAGGTGCTATACGTTGCTCTTTTGCTTTTTAATTTATAAGACTTATTCCTAATACTGTATTTAATGTAATTTGAATGTAAAACATACAGGAAGAGACAATAAAAAAATAAAAAAAAAAAAAAGGAAAAGAATAGAAAAGAAATAACAAAAAAAAAAAAAAAAAAGAAAAGAGAGAAAGTAATAAAAGAAAACTCAAAATAAAACAAGAGAAAACAAAAAGGAAAAAAAAAA